>CM031240.1:231317868-231359581 GCA_018340775.1 Taxus wallichiana var. yunnanensis | reverse complement strand
CTCAGAATTGATAAATCCACATCACCTTACCTCGCCACCTCATTTTGCCACCTCATCATGACCTAGCCCTAACCCTAAACTAACCTAATTAAGACCTATGACTTGGTCTAGACTCACATCCATAACTAATGCCTCCTTACTCGCACCCAAAACCGACCTTCTAGCCACTTGACCAAGCCCGCAACTCGATCTCTCTGGGAGAAAAGTAGGAAGGTGGGCTATTTTACTAAAAATAGCCTACTTTTTCCTTACCGATGCCGGTTCCTACTGACCGCCGCCGCTACGTGCAAACCGCCATCGCCCTCGTAAATGGGCTCCCAAACCAAAAACAAAGGATCGAATTTCATTTTTGGATCAAAGTAGTCGAATGATTTTTGAATCAACAGAGATCATCGGGAGCGAAAAAGAGAGTCCAGATCTTCACTGACCGAAAGCAGACGAGTGGAAAAACCAAGTGTTTACAAAGAAAGGAGATCAACTTGCTTGCATCTTCACAAAACCAAGAAGTCACATCTCGCATGTCCTCTCGTTATAACATTTCTTATGCCTTTTGAATCACAAATTCTCATAAATCCATCCCCGAATCCACTACCCAAAGATGCATATTACCTCTAACTATCATTCATCTACCTCTCATCACCTTATTTCCTAATACCACCTATATACAAATTTTACAAACAACACAACTACCCCATAAAGCAACTAACCTACAGATCCTAGAACCCACCGCATCGGTTATCGCATCAAGAATCGCATCGGTTATCGCAATCCGCATCGGTTCCTCCGATCAAAACCAAAACCAGCCTTTCCCTACCTAGCTTCAACGAAGCAACTTAATTGATATTTTACGCTTTTTGTGTTAATTCATATTAGCAGGAAACCGACCACCTTCGAAAGGAAGTTTTATATTTCCCGGCCCAAGGCGCTTCTCATTTATTGTCTAATCAAAATCTTGTGGTCTTGTGTTCTTATTTCGCAGTAGTCCTTCCAAGACAAAAAGGAGTTCTTCGCAATCACCCGATCTTTCTCTACGGTACGCGCACACCATCTCGACATTCTACAGTATTCCTCCTAGCCCCTAACCTTATCTCTGCTTTCTAAAAGGAACGAAACATTCCGAGTGAAACATTTTGGCACGACTGGGGGACCCATCTTGGGTTTCTGCTTTCTTTGCTTATTTTCATTTTAGGAAGCATACTTGCTTGCTGCTGCTTTTGTTATATATTTCGTAAAGAATTTGTCTTGCTTTCCTAGTTTCGCATTAGTGAAAGTCATCTCTCTTGCTTCATCGAACATAATTTTCGATTTGGGTTTAAAACACGTGCATTGCATTCCCGCTTGTTGTTTTTCAATTCTAGTGAACGAGATTAAGTAATGTGTCGTACACGTGGGGTGATATCCACGGTATTGACAGAAATTAATCTTACATTCACCGCACAACACATACCGAATCACTTCACAATTAACACAACAGCTCAAACATCCCCTTTTTTTTCCCGCGGTATTCCTCCGCCCGATTGAGGTAACCTTATAAGCCAAAACAACTTGACATTTCCCCTAAGTCTCTTGTTTAGGATTCTCACATCATTCTACGTCTAAAGGCATAAGCCCACGATAATTAAAATTAACCCTAGGTTAATCTCTCTGATTTGTGTGTGCATCTTGCTTGTTTTTAGTTCTCGCTTTCTTTCT
Organism: Taxus wallichiana var. yunnanensis; assembly: GCA_018340775.1. Classification (NCBI taxonomy): domain Eukaryota; kingdom Viridiplantae; phylum Streptophyta; class Pinopsida; order Cupressales; family Taxaceae; genus Taxus; species Taxus wallichiana. The sequence continues at coordinate 231,357,889 of CM031240.1, read as the reverse complement.
CATACTGCCTTCTCGTGATCAATAATTGACAAGTATACTAAACGCTGTTAAAAATCAAATTAGCAGCCTTTTTATATCTTGTTAGCCTAGAATTCTTACACCGACATCGGTTACCTGACCGACGTCGGCTATAGTGTAACCGACATCGGTTACTAGACCGATATCGGTTACTCTCTTTTCCAATTCCTGACAAACCAGCAACCTACCAATTTTACCATTCTAAGTTTGTTTCTATTCCGGATAGATTGAAACCCTACTGTGAACACCTGTCCATGGTTGTTATCACTCGAAAGCAAGCCGCCGCCATGGTTTCACATGCTTGCTCTGTTTCTTTACCTGAATCACCCCCTTCACATTCTGTGGGGAATCCTACAGACACCAGTGAGATCCCTCAAATTCCTGTAGGAGACAAGGACTTTGCCAAGTTTCTGGATGCTAATTCTAGCGCCAGCATAATACTATTTGTCTCATACCCCGACCGTACGCCCGATGGTCAGCTCTCTTTGTTGGCATGCCTATTAGTATAGCTGCTCATTTAGCCCCACTCCGCCCGATAACACCGCCTCGTTTCCGCATCTCTAGCCCCATCTCCCAATCCGACGCCTTCAGAGGTTCATACGACTCGATTGGCTTTTCTTTGCTAATCTCTGACCCCACATATCATTACCACCGACCGCCCCTACCTCATCTCTCTCTGCAGACTACTCCATTCATGACTTGCTCTCTCGCCACCTATCCACACGAGCTTTCCTTCTCAAGCTCCGCCTACCTTTTCATTCCCATACACGTATCCAAAGAACCTCAACACCTTATATGGGACATCCCTATTCTCGTCGCCTCAACATATTCATCCTCCATACCTTATCAACACTTAACCCCACCATTGTCCAAAGCTGGAGGCCCTTGGCCCAATTTGCCTCCGCTTGCCACAACCGCACCATCATCTCATCCAACCACAGATTTCATCAAACAAATGATGGACAAAATGCAAAACTGAGGCTTCGTGTCGGGAAGTCGTAGCGCTTTGACATACGAGCAAGTTTGTCGAGCCCATTCACCCTTCTCGTCTCCCCTTCATTCATATCCTCCTCAATGGGAGTTACCAAATTTACTCGCTTTTAATAAAAGAGGATCCTCAACAACACTTGCGATCATTTAGACATGCTTGTTATTTGATTGCCCATGATGATGCCTCATACTCGCACCTTTCCCATGTCCTTATCAGACTCGCTTGAGTGGTACAAAGGCTTTTAACCCAAAGACTCAATCTTCTCTTTTTAACCAACTAGCCCAATCTTTCGATCACTTCTCCATTAACATTGCTAAGAAAGTATCCATCACCGACCTTTATGCCATTCGACAATTCAAGACGAATCTATCGCAGATTTCGCTTGACGATGGCGCGGCCTTATCAACCAACTTACATATGCCTTGCCTCGATCAACTTATCGAACTTTTCACACGGCATGTGCTAAGCACATTTCTCCTACTCTCCAAATTCAAACTTTCCGTACATTCGATGAAGTTTTACTATGGCTCGAAAACTAGAGATTCGAGCCTTAGAGAAGAGAAATTGCGGTCACAGAACAAAACCCCACTTTCCGAACTCCCGATTCTACCAATAAACCAAATACCACCACTCCTCACGCGTCCACTTCTTCTAAATCAAAAGGAGCTGTCCACGCGGTGATGGTTAAATCTCAAACACCGCCTAATGCCCCACCAAAACCACCTATAAGTACAAAGCCGAGCCCATCAACTACACTCCTCGGGAGAAACATATGGTGTGATATTGGAAAATTTGCTCAAAGCAGAGCCATTACATTACCTCCCGTTAAACCTCATTCCGGTTTGATTCCACTCGCGCCATACCTTCCTCGGTACAAAGAAAATGACTTCAGAATTCCACCGCGTGAAGGGACACAACATGAGAACTGCAAGATGTTGAAAAACATAGTGCAGAAATGGTCGACGCAGGGATATAACCTCGATAATCCTAATGCCCCCGCCAACCGAAATTTGAAAATCTTCAACAAACCATTCCCGAATCACTCTCCCAACAAGAATACACAAACCAGATATCTTAGCCGAGAGAGTGTTCATGAGATCCATGCAGCTTTTCGACCTCACCCAAAGCCTCTATCGAGAAAATTTTGAATCAAGCCTCTTCACTAACACAGAGCCCGAACCTCCTTTACCACCATCAACCAAAGCGAAATCATTCCTTTACCCATAAAGGAGTTAACTCGCCTGCACTTCTCTTCCCATCGATGAGTCTCGCTATACCACATCCCTACAAGATCATGCGACGGATGTTATCTAATCTATCTATTTCCTGCATTTCCTTCTACCACTCTTGTTGCACAAGAGGAAGGTACGCCACTCCTTTTGACATCCTTAGACGAGAAATCTCTTGCACACCGACATCACCAAATTCTTTAACCATGACGGATCCTCTCGAACACGCCCTCTTACCTATTAGTTCTTCATCGCCTAAATCTTTTCAACGACCGGTTGACCTCTTAACATCTATTGATACAAGGCTCATCTACTCACCAGTATCACACCCACAAAGTGGACCGGAATCACAACCCACCTTTCTTCCGTACAAAATTTACAATTCACACGTGAGACTGCCATTCTCCGTAAGATGACAAATCCTATGGGAACGCTTGAGTACGCCATATTCTACTCAAATGCAAATGACCGATCCCGAGACCTCCACCATATACCCGAAGTGTTTACGTGCTTAAAATGCCCATGTTCTCACCTTCACCCCCTCACCTCTACCAAATGCCTCGTCCACTTCTATTAACTTAGCCAAATCTTCCCCTACGCTGGGACCTTACCCATACCTGGGCCTAACACACCCGCCTAAGCGACTAGATTTGTCCAAGAATAAAGCCGCCCGCCACCTAGAGACACACTCAACCCGTGCCTCTATCACAATCAAAACCATCATCGCCATACCTACCTTCCATATTGGGACCTCATCCTTCCACCTCGCACCAATATATCATACCTCCTGCGCTTTCAAAACGATCTACGCCTTCGCACCCATACAGGATCAAAGGGTATATCAACATTATCACCCCACGTATCCCGCCCACCCATCAACCCTAAACAAACTCCATCATCAAAGGATTTATTTTCTGTCACTCCTTTTCTCCGTGGTTGTTTCCCGCTACCATGTCATCTCGTAGCCTCATCATCTAACCAAATAACGTAGCTCCCGCGCCAAAGAAACCACGCTTAGTGAAAACACATATCAACACCCCTCGGTTAAACCACCACCCATACGAACTAACCACGCCCAAACATTACCAAAACCCGCGCAATCAATACCCTCATCCTCTTCTGATTTTGACCCACTCAAAGGATCTTACGCCAAAATCCTTGCTATGTTAGTAGAGAATGCGACCATTTCCCTACCCCCACTTAGACCTTATGACCCGTCTAAACCTCGACCTATAGGTTATGATGAGTCTAAGATCTGGCGCTTATCACCGCAACCAGGACATGATGTGGAGGGATGCAAAGCTTTAAAACCATCCTTCGTCACCACCTCTCCCGATAGAAAGGTTAAGAAAGACAACTTACGAAGGGGGAGACCTTTAGCTTCATTCCTCTCCTATACCATCTATCCCCGCCTCACCACGATCTATCATTATTACAACCCCACCTCTCAAGACCATGATTTATCCCAATCATCTTCTTCATCTCAAAGCCTACGAGATTAATATGATTAGTGTTGCTACTCGAGCGCAGTAAAAACAATGAGAAAGCGAAAGAAAGCACACTCGCCCTCTCTCTTCTCCGTCCAAAGATCCCGATTGCACCACCACCCAAAGTGGTTATTCGTGGACCGCTTACCCCCGCTCTAATGGAGCCGCCCATCGAGCCATGATCAAACAAATTTCTTCACCAATCACCCGTAAAATGACACTATATGATCTCATTCGACTTCAATCTCATCGACAAGCTCTCGTTGAAATTCTTCAGGGATCGAGGTCTTACCTAATGAAACCCTACGCCCGTGCTTCTCCATTCTAACACCCAATCACGTTGCTTCTCTCACCAAACAACCCACCGCCCCAACCACTTCGCCTCTCGTACCACAAGCCGCCGCAATGGGCTCAAAGATGAAATTGTCGATTTTGGTACGTAAGATCCCGACTCGCCTGCTTCATCTCACCTACGCCCGGACATTCGTGGTACGCTGTGTTATGATTGACGGGGTGCTAGCCTAAACATCATCTCTTCAAAAGCTTTTCAACAAATGAATATCCCTTCTAGCTACATGTGTGCCAACCCCATCATGTCATGGGTCATTCAATGACGCTATTACCTCTACCTTAGGCACCGTGATCCTCAACATTCGGGTAGACCACGACTTTACCCGAACTCTTCTATGTCCTCGAGGGAGAGTTCCAATATAATATATTGCATGGGTCGCCCTCGATCCGGCCATGGGATGCGTTCCTCAACATTACATAGATGCATAAAATTTGAGTACGAGGGGAAGTCCTACACCGTAAAAGCTGATCCTCCCCCCTTTAAAACCTGCAATATGTTATACCGCCCTAACGATGTGCTTATACCAATCAAGACACCCATACATTCAACCCAACCATCCTCTTCAAATGTACCTCAACCATCCACCTCAACCGCGCCTACGCCTTCAACTGATGAAACCACCGTCGCAAAAACCACTTCCCTTCCCGCAGCTAACATCCCAACCTCCGACCCCTTAGTAGATGTTTTTCAACGCCTTACGCTGGGGGAGTACCGCCTATATAACGTTAGTTCTTTCCCTACCCCACAGGAGTACGGACAATTACATGCACATCCCACCTACGACCGTCGCGTGGGGGAGGTAATCTCTACGACCACCCCATCGCCGCACTAACCTAACGTATGGGGGTGTTGACGCATCCTCCATTACCCCTGAACCTCCTCTTGGTGTGGTTCCCTTCCAATCCGATTTTCAATACTTGACAAATCGTCGTTTTCGCCTCACCTTCTTGACTCGCTGTGCTTGGAAAGGCTTTGGTTTTGGTCTTTACGAACAAGGCCGACATACGCTCATCCCCATCACCACACGCAAACATAATGATCGCAGTGGTCTCGGTTTTCCTGAAACACCTACACAGGAGACACCTCGTGTCAGCTGTATTCTGGAAGAAGACGACGTCACCCCTACCAAACCATCATCACCCACTTTGCCATCATCACCCACAGAATCTATAGACCCTGAATCTATCCCTCCTAACTTTTTTTTTTCATAAATGCTATCTTCATAGGTCCTCTCACTTATCAACGCGATAATGAGGACCCATCTTCTCTTCCCCTTCTGTATCCAGACATGATCGAAGAGGATTCGCCTTTGATTAATGTTGTTGAGTGTCGATGACGACTCCATCCTCACTTACCTCGCGCGCGATGATTCTTATATTCAACGAGCCTTACCATCTCAAACCCAAACCATGCCGAATGAATCTACTATAGAAATCAACATCCACACGGAGGAGGATCTCACATTGTGAAGATCGACAATCCCTTAACGCATCGTAACAAGTCGCCTTTACTACTACTTTCCTCCGTGCTCGCAACCAAGCTTTCGCTGTCCTACGCCGACATGCCAGAATTGATCCTACCATCGCTGTCCATAACATCACTCTAAACCCCGATTCCAAACCAATTAAACAAAAATCGAGAAAATGCATCCACGCATTGCCCTCTTGGTCAAAGAAGAGCTTCAACGACTTCTTTCTCGCTTCCTTCATCTTGCCTATCGACTATCCTCAATGGATTTCTAACATCGCACTGCTACTAAAGCGACGGGGACTTCTGATATGCACGGATTTCTGGATCTTAACCTCGCTTGCCCTAAGGATGACTTCCCCTACCTAGCATTGACCAACTTGTTGATCTCACCGCAGCCATGAGATGCTTTCTCTCATGGATGGCTTTTCAGATACAACCAAATTTTGGTCAGCTTCGCCGATCAACACAAAACTACCTTCATAACTCCTCGGGAACCTTCATTACCGTAATGCCATTTGGCCTTAAGAATGCTTGGCGCGCCACCTATCAACGGGCTATGACCTACATTTTTCATGACATTATGCACACTATCCTCAAGATTACGCCGACGATCTTCTTGGCAAGTCTAAACATCGCAGCGAACATCTCGATGTTTTAACCATTATTTTTGATCGCCTACTACAATATTCTCGTCCGCTTCAACCAAAGAAATGTGTCTTTGTGTCCTTTCGAAAGCTTCTTGGTTTTATCGCCTCTCTTTGCATGGGGCATCGAGGTCGATCCATCTAAAGTCAAAGCTATCATAGAAATGCCCCCACCTACTAATCTCAAACAATTGCGTAGTTTACAAGGTAAGTTCCAATCTATCCGACGCTTTCATCTCCCAACTCTCGATCGATGTCAACCTTTCCATCACCTCCTTAAAAGGACATTGATTTTCAATGGAGCCAAGAGTGCCACCAAGCCTTCAAGCTCTCAAAACTTATCTCTCGCAGCCACCCGTGCTTATCCCACCTCAAGACGACCGCCCTTTCTACCTTTACCTTTCCGCCACTGACCACGCTGTAGGGGCCATGCTTGCACATCGTGACTCTGAAAATCGAGAACAAGCCGTTTATTATATAAGTCGTACTTTGGTGGATTATGAGACTAGGTATACACATGTAGAAAAGTTGTTTAGCCCTATCATTCGTGGCTACCAAGCTCCGACACTACCTTCTGAATCACAAAACTTTCGTCATCACCAACACGGACCCCATCCATTACATGTATGCCAAACCTCATCTAAACCAACGCATCGCCCGATGGCTCATGCTCCTCGCCGACCTCGACCTTGAGTTCGTCCACCAGAAATCAATCAAAGGACAAACCATCGCAGACCAACTTGTGGAAGCCCCTTTACCTGGGGAACAATTTACCAATTTTATATTCCCGACGAACTCATCGCCACTCTTTCCCTCAGGGAGGAGTCGTATCAAATGACCCTCTTCTTCGATGGATCCAAATGCCAACGCGGTGGAGGAGCCGGCGTTGTTCTTATTCCTCTCGACGCCGAGCCTATGCCTCTTTCATTCCGACTCGATTTCCTCGCACTAATAATACAAATGGAATACGAGGCCCTTGCTTCTGGTCTCCGTGTTGCATACCGCACTTAGGTATCAAATCTATCAATATTTTTGCGACTCTCAATCGTAGTCAATCAAGCTATGGGCATCTACCAATGCAAAAATGAGGAACTTCAAAATACAAACACTACGTGGATTCGCTTCTAGCCTTATTTACTCACTATTCTATCCAAACCATTCCACGCTCTACTAACAAATTTGGGATACTATGGCTTGCTTAGCCTCGCAAATTCCAGCCTCATCAACTCGACTCGACATTTTTGTCTTGGTCCAACAACTCTTTGCCCCATCTTATTCAGCCCCGGTATTGTTTGTACGATAAATACCGTGTCTCGCTAACTCGCAGATACTTGGTATCACCAATTCCATGACTACCTTACAACCTCTCGCTTCTCCCTTCCGACCTTACTAGTACCGTAAACGTGCTTTTCTTAAACGCGCTTTCTCGTTATGTAGTTATGGGGGACTCCTTTATAAACGTGGCTTTGATGGCATCCTCCTTCGATGTCTCACCGGCAAAGGAGATCACCCATACCATCCAACAAGTCCATGACGGTATTTGTGGTGGACATTTTAGTGGCTCTGCTGTGGCTAAACGAATCCTTCGCCTTGGTTATTATTGGCCTACTTCAATAACGATCGCTACGAATATGTTAAGCGTTGTGTTATGTGTCAACAACATGCCAACCTTCAACATACTCCTAGCCACCCGCCCAGTCGCCGAGATCTTTGGCCCTTCTCACAATGGGGTTTAGACCTTATTGGTGAGATTCACCCGCCCTCTTCACAACGCCACCGATGGATTATCACAAAGAACCGAATATTACACAAAATGGGTGGAGGCTATTCCACTCATTTCAACTAAAAAGGAAAAATTGTCGAATTCATTAACCATCACATTATCTCGCCGCTTTGGTATTCCTCATCGCCTAATAATGTATAATGGTAAATCTTTTAAAAACAAGTTGTTACAAGACCTTTGTGACAACTTTGGTATCAAACTTAGTTTCTCATCGCCTTACTATCCGCAGCCAATGGTCAGCCAATCTTCTAATAAAACCCTAACCAAAATCCTCATGAAAGTTGTCAATGAATCCGAAGAAATTGGCACGATCACATTCCCTTTGCCCTTTGGGCTTATCGTATAGCATTCGTACTCTACTAATGCCACACCTTTTTCTTTGTATATGGTACCGAGGCTGTTTTGCCTCTCTCGAATACAAATACCTCCCTTAGAATATCTCTTCGTGATATTCTCACCAACGATGATTTCCGCCAAGAGCGGTTAGCCCAATTGAGCTTCTTGACGAACGCCGCCTTACAGCCTTTGATCACCTTCAAATCTATCAAAACGCATCAAACGTGCTTATGATAAGCGACTTCATGAGCGCATTTTAAGGTTGGTGATCTTGTCCTCAAAGAGAATCAACATGTCACCAAACTAGAAAAGAGCAAACGTGGAAAATTTGCTCCCAATCGATTGGGCCTTACATAATCACTCACACCTATGGATCGTGCTTATCGCTTAGCTTCGCTTAATGGTAAGCTCCGAGCTCAACCCCTTAATGCCTCGTGCATCTTCGACCATTCTACCGTTGAATTTAGTGTTATATCACTTCTTATCTACCTGCCGCTCGTCCCTTGAGCTCACATACCACCACATGCACTTCGTTTCCTACACCTCATAATAAAAATCAAGCTCACATAGTTTGATTCTCACCTCACCTAAACGATGCCTTCCCTTTTTAGTCTAGTCCATGACTTCAAAGTATTAAAATAAGCCGTATTCTTATGGGATTTTCTTGAGTCAAACTTCCTACCAAACTAGATGCTTCACGCCAAAAGAACATCTAGCTATCTAAATTATATATAGACTGCTCCTCGAAGGACAAAATATATGCCAAATTATTGCTGCTATTCTATATAGATCGCTCCCCAAGGACAAATATGCACTAAAATCATATCTCTACTATAAATAGATCTGCTCCTCGAAGGACAAATATACACAAAACCACTTTATCGTAAGCTTCTCGCATTGATCACCTTCTTCGTGAAGACCTCAAGAATAGCACAATCAATATCCTCAGACTTCCCCGCATCGATCGCCTATATTCAAGAAAATAAAAGCCTCATTCAAAAGAACTTTTGGGTCATGGACTTGTCTATTTAGGGTAGGTTCTCTTCGCCGTAACACTCACTTTGTAATAAATTCTCTCGTACTCAACCCTATATCATCCACCTCACCTCACCATTTGTTTCAACTCAAGGGACGTAACGCACACCCGATATATCAGTGATCATACAACTCTTTTCACCTATGGACTTCTCGCCTATGCACGGTACCTAGGCTTCAAGCTCGCTTCTACGTTTTGTGGTTTGTTTAGCTCTTTTCACCTACGGAGCACTCTTTTCGCTTTGCCTCGCATCTAGGATTGTGTGTTGATCTTAATCAGACATGGTTCCCTACTACTTGGGTAGGCTAACTTTCGCTTCCTTATACCTTTACAACATCACCAATTCATTACCGACACCAACAACCTTACCTTACCAATATTAATATCAATATTCTTACCAACCAACCAATTGCCTAAACCGTACTAAATTGCTCCGAATTCGCCTCTCCCCGATCCTAAGGGAGAACTACATCGGTCCGAGGCCCTCCTTGCTTTGTGCAAAGGGCTATGAGGCAAAGACTTCGAGACATGGGGTCTCCCAAGGTTAGCTCGACCATCCCCTACCATAACCTATCATGTGTGGTAAATATAAATATTTTTGTGTATTTCTATTTAATCACATTCCTCTTTATCCTTTTTCAAAACACCGAAAGTCAAAACGAAACATTCTTATTATTATAACTCAAATCAACATACATATTCAGCTTTTATTTAGATGTTAAACAAATACATCTTCTCTATCATCGACACGCAGTCGGTACTCCTTATTTATTCTTATACCTTGCTAACATTTATTTAGACCTCACGCCTCATCCCGAACTAGGTGATGATCGTGATCGCCGACTCTCTCGCCAGCCTCTCTCGTCCTCAAAGGTACCACGGCTATTGGTACCGCCACCGATCCGCCAATCTCTCCTCGTAACATATGAATACGCCTCTCGCATGGAGGACTCCAGCCTCTAGTCTCTCCGCCCGTGACTCCGCAACCACTAACAATCCTCTTGTCTCATTCACTCGCGCTTGAGCTGCACGAACCAAACGCTCAGACGATCCTCTCTCGCCGTAATCACCGCTATGTCGACGATCACGTACACCTCGCAGCTCTCGCTACCCACCATAATCTATAGGCCTCTGCTGCCTCGCATCCATTACCCCGCGATCGGGCCGCTACTACTCTTCAGGCCCTTCGAGGTGTTGGCCGGGAGGTGAGAATACCGCCCTCTCGCATCGATCCTCATATAGGTCTATAAGCCGTGGTATATCCCGCACAAATCCAAATTGTCGCCGCACGCGATCTATAGGAATCCTCTCATACTCACTCCGCCCGTGCCCTCGCGATCCACCTCAATCGCCTCTACACCCTCAACTCCTCGCCTATATTCTTCCTCGACCATATAATCATCCAACCTCAAATAAACCTCCAATCTCAACTCTCCACGCCGCTTCAAGTCAATTTGGTTTTCAAAATAACAAAGTGACAATGACAACCGTATTTTTCTTTTTGGCCTAGGTTTTTCGCCTCAACCGATATCAACAAAGTTTTACCCTAATGAACCTAAATCGGCCCCTTTCAACCGACATCGGCCATGTAGAATCGACACCCAAGGCCAACTTTCCCCAATTTTTTTTTTTATAGCCCTTATTTACCATTTGCCCCTTTAACCCAATCGCCTATATCCACTCTTCGCTAAACACCATTTGTTTACCTATTCGGCCCGCCCAAGGCCTCAACCTACCCAATTCGGCCCGACCCAAGGCCTCAACTCTACCTATTCGGCCCGACCCAAGGCCTCAACCTACCCATTCGCCCGACCCAAGGCCTCAACCTACCCATTCGGCCCGACCCAAGGCCTCACCTACCTATTCGCCCGACCCAAGGCCTCAACCCTACCCATTCGGCCCGACCCAAGGCCTCACCTACCTATTCGCCCGACCCAAGGCCTCAACCTACCCATTCCGCCCGACCCAAGGCCTCACCCTACCCATTCGGCCCGACCCAAGGCCTCAACCTACCCATTCGGCCCGACCCAAGGCCTCAACCTACCCATTCGGCCCGACCCAAGGCCTCGCCCTAACCCCCATTCGGCCCGACCCAAGGCCTCGCCCCTACCCACTGGCCCGACCCAAGGCCTCACCCTACCCAACCGGCCCGACCCAAGGCCTCAACCTCTACCCATTCGGCCCGACCCAAGGCCTCAACCTACCCATTTGCCCGACCCAAGGCCTCACCCTACCCATCCGGCCCGACCCAAGGCCTCCACCTCCAACAACTTGCCCGACCCCAAGGCCTCACCTCCCAACCCATCCGGCCCGACCTCCAAGGCCAGAACCCAACAACTTGGCCCGACCCACGGCCGTATCACCAATACCATACCCACAATCAACCATTTTATTTTATCCATCCATCCTGTAGTTTTTGTTCAATCGAGCTCACCTGCTCGTGTTTTAGCATGATTAGGGTCCTCGACTTGATCTGCCGACCAACTTTGCTCGACTCCAGACCGTGACGCTTATCTCAACCAAACCAACCATTCGTACTCGCCGAACATGCCTAAACGCTCCTCGTACCTTACCTCGTTATATACCCCGAGCTACTTCCTATGCCTTGATACCAGGATTATATCACCCTTGTTTGGATAAACTATCGACCTTTGCCTATGCACCGCCGGTTTGCTTGCACAAATCATGTACCCTAGTCGTACTATTGCATTTTACCATGCGTCTCGCTTCCTCGACCTACCCCACCATCTTACCATCCCCTCTACCCCATTTACCCTTTATCAACCCTATCCCCGATTTCCCGCTCACTCAATCTCGTGATAGATTTGAGGGGGATTACCTATATCCCTTAACAGGGAAACCACTTCATATTATTGTCCGCGCAGCCTTTACAAAACAAGCTACACGACAATAAGGGGCTAATGTAGACACCAAATTTGTGTCTTACGACCCTCGTGACCCGCATCTCATCTCGCAACTTAACCTCATCACCTAAACCTTACACAATTATTTATTAATTACCTCAGAATTGATAAATCCACATCACCTTACCTCGCCACCTCATTTTGCCACCTCATCATGACTCTAGCCCTAACCCTAAACTAACCTAATTAAGACCTATGACTTGGTCTAGACTCACATCCATAACTAATGCCTCCTTACTCGCACTCCAAAACCGACCTTCTAGCCACTTGACCAAGCCCGCAACCGATCTCTCGGAGAAAAGCAGGAAGGTGGGCTATTTTACTAAAAATAGCCTACTTTTTTCCTTACCGATGCCGGTTCCTACTCGACCGCCGCTGCTACGTGAACCGCCATCGGCTTCCTCGTAGAATGGCCTCCCAAACCAAAAACAAAGGATCGGAATTTCATTTTTGGGATCAGGTCGAATGATTTTTGAATCAACAGAGATCATTGGGAGCGAAAAAGAGAGTCCAGATCTTCACTTGACCGAGCAGAGACGAGTGGAAATACCAAGTAAGTTTACAAAGAAAGGAGATCAACTTGCATCTTCACAAAACCAAGAAGTCACATCTCGCATGTCCTCTCGTTATAACATTTCTTATGCTCTTTGAATCACAAATTCCTCATAAATCCATCCTCGAATCCACTACCCAAAGATGCATATTACCTCTAACTATCATTCATCTACCTCTCATCACCTTATTTCCTAATACCACCTATATACAAATTTTTACAAACAACACAACTACCCCACAAAGCAACCAACCTACAGATCCTAGAACCCACCGATCGCTTATCAAGAACCGCATCGGTTATCGCAGAACCGCATCGGTTCCTCCGATCAAAACCAAAAACCAGCCTTTCCCCTACCTACTTCAACGAAGCAACTTAATTGATATTTTACGCCTTTTTTTGTGTTAATTCATATTAGCAGGAAACTCACCACCTTCGAAAGGAAGTTTTATATTTCCCGGCCCCAAGGCGCTTCTCATTTATTGTCTAATCAAAATCTTGTGGTCTTGTGTTCTTATTTCAGTAGTCCTTCCAAGACAAAAAGGAGTTCTTCGCAATCAGCCCGATCTTTCTCTACGGTACGCGCACACCATCTCGACATTCTACAGTATTCCTCCTAGCCCCTAACCTTATCTCTGCTTCTAAAAGCCTTTTCCATCACTACCTTTTCCCTAGATTACATCTAGCACTATGCATGAGTCACCTCCATCTATCACTTCTTCTTCTCCTATTGTTTCATCTCCTCTTATTACATCATCTACACCCATTCATTCGTCTTCTCATATAGATGTATCTCCATTGGTCACCTCACATATTAGGGATGTTTTCGATGCTATTCCTACCACTTCTATGGATATTCCATCTATATCATCTACTATATCTTCTTTGGCACCTAATCCTAGTGTGCCCTTAGCATTTGAATATCGTTTCTTGATATTCTTATGATCACTCACAATGGAAAATTACAACCTCTTAATACATTGTTGCCATCTTCCACTATTCCTTCACAATATATCATCTCTCTCATGCATGTTGTAGGTCAATTACAATCGCATGTTTAGTCTCTTACTCTAGAAAGTATGGATTACTATGCTTCTATTGATACTAACTCATTACATGGTAACCTTATCCCTAAGAAGATTAATAATTCTATATTTCCTAGGAATTTTATCATGCCTACATTCACATGTTTTCATGGTACTGGTGACCTTCATGCTCACCTTCTACATTATTGCATGCTTATGACCTCTTATTCTAATGATAGGTTATTAATAAAGTCCTTTCAATACAATATTATTGACGAGGCATTACATTGGTACACTCATCTTCCATTTGGGTCCATTAGTAATTTCTATGACATGGAGGACACTTTCCTCCATCGGTTTATCATCAACAATGACCCTAAATTTACTTATTACCGCTTACCCGCTTTACATTGGGGCTCATCCAAGCCTATCAAAGACTATATCTTATGATTCAATGCTTGTATACATCAACTAATATTCCAACCTATAGACCTTGAGAAGTAATTTCTTTTCTATTGTGGTTTGATTCCTACGCTCAAACAAAGATTACAGTATGATACATGTGATTCATTCATTCTTCTCTGCTACAAATTCCTAGATCTAGAGAAAGATATTATTTCAACAAATGTCATTGACCCTCCACATACATTTACTCTATTATATCATCTAGTCCTCCTCCATCAAAATTGGTTAAGCATCCTACACAGTCTCCACCTTTTCCTCACAAGAAAAGCAAAAAATCTCAACCTACTCCACCACCATAGCATACTTCTCCTCCTCCTCTACAATAGGTTACTTCTCCTTCCACTCCATCTATGTCACATGAGCCATTGCATTTATCCCATCATGCTAGACCTCATGATGTGTTATTTTCCTTACTTGAAAAATGCCTAATTCGCTTACCATCTAACCAACATCATCCACAGCACAAGCTACAGCATTAGCGTGACCAACCTTATTGTAATTATCATCACATAAATGGCCATAGGGATAGTGACTATATTTCCCTTCATGATAGATTGCAACAATTAGAGGATAAGGGAATCATCTCCTTTGGATCTCGCTCACATGAGCGATCCATTTCTCCTCTACCTCATTAGAGAGTTTCTACTACAATTGATTCATCTTCTCCACTTGGTGCTTAGGCCATGGTACATCCACCACCATAGTTCATTACTCATGTGTGCTCTCCACCACATCCATACACCGCTATACAATCACATCCATTGCATTCACTTCATCCATCTCATCATCACATTCACGCTATCCACCACATCACGTTGCTCCTTCACATTGGCTTCCACAACCCATTGCCTTCATGCATACCACCATAACACCATATGATATTCAGTTCAGTTCATACACTCATATTTCTTCCATCTCACATGTTTCCAACGCTTCACGGTACCTTGGTATTTGGTAGGTGATTACTATCACCTTACCCCTCAATGAAACACTTTTATTCTTATGGTTCTTACACGACTGTTGAGGGTTTTTCTCTAAGAACCTTTCATCACGTGCTCCATCATTCATCTAGCACATCCAATAATTTCCCGATGACACACTTTTACTTTCCAAAGTTCATTCTTGACTACTGAGGGGTATTAATTAAATTAACCTAATCACCCATACATTGGGGGGCATCATTAAATTTCCCCCATTTATCACACTAACATATTACGATTACATTACATTATTGTAACACACATTCATCACAACATGTTAGTTCGATCATCATACATCATCTATTTTTACATTCATTCTACTATCATCATTATAATAAATACGTGTTACAAAATTCCATTTAATAAACATTAACAATATACAAAAACATCACATACATCCCAACACTAATCACCCAATCATACACATCAATACATATCAAAATAAGCTCATCATTTATAAATCACATGTGTCCATATCGTAGACACCTAAAATATGCTTATGTAGTTTTATAGCTAAAATTGTACTAACTTCCCATTGTAATTGGTGATTTCTCACTAATTAGCTAACATTTCTTCCAATTCAGTTGATTAATGACACTTCGTTAATTAAATATTCTTTGATCCATTCTCAGAAGCCCATTCATGACATTTTTTGGTCGTAATCCCTCTATAATCGGCATTAATCTTGATAATAAACCCTTTTATTAGCTAAACATCCCTCTTTTAACCATTCAAAATCTCCCCATTTCCCTCTAAGTCACTTTTACAAGCTTCTTAGGCTATCTATCAAAAACATGTGATTAATCGGACCCCCTCCCAACTCTCATAGTTTGCTAATCACTTACTAATCAAGCTTAACTAGCCTAAAGAATGTTTATCCAATTCTAATAAAAAAGTGCTTTTTGCCTCACCTTTTGTCCCATATGCAATAGGATTCTAAAATTTCCCAAAAGGAAATCTATAAATACAAGGCTAATGTCTCCCTTTCAATTTTACACCTTGACTCCTTGGAAAGGCATGAGATCTCATTTGTATTAGCTAAAGCTATAAGACATTTGATCTTGAGCCCTCCTCCATTGTAATGGATTCTTCATCTTGTATCCATCACTCAAAGCTTGGTTAGTAGGAAAATATCTAAACATGTTCTTGTATCCATTTTAGAGATATATCTTCACCTTGTTTGGAGCAAACAACACAAATATGATTTCTTAAGATCTAACTACTTTATTTAAAGTTAGCATTATAAAGAGTAAAACATAGCTTAGGATGTTAGTTTGGTTTATTCAAAGTTTAATTTTAAAATAAGTTAGTTTTATAAGCTCTTATCTTGATGCTCTTGTTTAGTTAGCTTTGTTTTGAAACTATTACGTGTTATTTTCAATCCGTAAGGTATAATAAAACTTTACAATGCATACATTTTGCATTCTTAGTAGGACTTACTCCATAGTCCATAGAATTTTATTTCATGCTTTGTCATTTACATCATTTTTCTAACCATTCCATGTATTTTGAGGATTGAATAGATTTTGCTAACCTTATATATGTCAAAATATTCCTTTTACATGCAAAGTTAATGGGTTTTTGTTAGAAATTGATTTAAATAGCAAAGTTCATACTGTTTACATTTTTAGAAATCCATTTTCTATCTGTTTGTGCAGTTCAGGTACACATGCATACATTAGAAGGGGGTATGCATACATTCAAACTCACATGCACTTGTTGGTTGGGGCACACATATGTTCCCAAGTGCGTGCATACACATCCTTACCCTCGCATATGATTTAATGTGCTTTTGACCCTTTTGCTAAAAATTACTAGATGTGCGTATACGCAAGAAGGGCGTGCATACGCTTGTAAAGTTGCACATACATATCTTGAGACACATATATGCTAAAACCCCTATGTGTTGATTTAATTTTCTGCAGACATGCACATATGCTCACAGGGCGCACATACACCAAAAAGGGTGCATAGGTTCCTATCAGGACCACACACACATTAAAGTTGTCTATTTTTTTGGTAGGGCGTGCATATGGTGCTAGGTGCACACCCATGTTGTTAAGTGCGTGCATATGTCCTAAGGGGCACACAAGTGTTGCGGTATAAAGCGAAAAACTATGTTAAGCTAACAAAAATTTGTTTATTTGGATTTTCTAACCATTTTTATGGTATTTTTAAGATACATTAAGTGTTTTCATAGTTGCATTTTCATTTACAAGGATAAGATCATGTATATTCTTCCCTCACACCTTTTAGGTGTTCTTGGGAATCAAATTCGAACCAACACCTTTTTCATGATTTTGAAAACACTTCATTAAAATATTTCTAAGGGAATGAATTTCAAATTTGGATAAAATAAATGAGTTGTGTGTTTGATTTATAGGCTTTCTTCATTGTTTACTAACTAGTTGGGTTCTATGTTGTGTATGCTCTTCCTTCATGTCTTAGGATGATCTTAGGAATCAAAAGCAACGTTTAATCCTCTTTCATAAATGCCTTGAACTACTAATATTTGCATGAAGGACCATATCACTTGCGAAATAACCAGGATCTAAAGAATGGTTAACACATTTTTTTAAGTTTCCAAATGACATGTGACAATGACCACATTAAGCTAAAAGATAAGAAAACACACCACATT
Source organism: Taxus wallichiana var. yunnanensis (assembly GCA_018340775.1). NCBI lineage: Eukaryota > Viridiplantae > Streptophyta > Pinopsida > Cupressales > Taxaceae > Taxus > Taxus wallichiana. The sequence continues at coordinate 231,339,955 of CM031240.1, read as the reverse complement.
CAAAACACTTGATTTATAGGTTCGGATAAGGGTAAACCCATCCACTTTAAACTAGGAGAAAATCCCTTTGGCATAAGCCTTAAGCTAAAACAAAAGGGATGCTCCTAGGAACCCCAAAGTAGTCCACACAAGAGGGAACCTTGTGGATGAAATGAGAAGTGCTCCGCTTACCTACTTGACTAGTTATACACTTGTGAGTTTAGAGTCAAAACTATCTCCATTGCAACCCCAATGAAAATACACAAATCTGAATGCATTTTATGCTCATTGTGTCGAAGGGGGTAAAGTAAATCTAGGATACTCCAAGGTTTAGTTAGTGCGAATTCCTTAGCAAACCATGCTCGCAGAGGTATTTTGTGACACCTAGTTGAGAGAACCAATAGGAAGCTATATCATCTTGGAGCCCACTTTACATTGTATCAAGCCAATCATGTTTTATAGATATTTTACAAAGTAATAACTTGTTCAGAGTCAAAACCTTGTTTATCAAACAAGGAGAGATTCCATTCAAGTTTGCACTAAGCGTCATTCATCACAATATTTACAAATCCTTACTTTTCCTTAGTTTCTCACTTGCCCTAAGGTGAGGCAAAACTCTGCCAAAGTAATGCCAAGTATCTTTCAACCTCACTTGATCTACACCTTTGCTATCTTGTTGTCCATTTTTGGAAAAAGAGAACAAAACATGCAAATATCGCTAGAAATAATCATGTCCACTACTTTTGTAGTCTACTTGCATGAATAGGTTGTAATGTCGGAATGTAAGTGTTGAAAGTGTGAATGGTATGTCTTCATGTTCTAGTAGGCCCTTTATCTCAAACCCATATTGAGACACATTATCATCGTAGCTAGGCTTGAGTCATCATTGATCCTCCTTAGAAGTGTTACGTTGTTCGCATTACCTCGCCAAAATTACAATACTTACATCTTGTTTCTAGTAAACATAATCTAAGTGTCTATATTGTGATGTTACACTATCCATATATTAGTAAATACTTAACATAATTTGATGTGATTTTATTTCAAACATTACCTCGATCTTGAAAGAGTGTTGATTACTTTGTTTCCATTGTATCAATATTATTTTGATACTAATACCTTGCTTTATCACAAATCTTGGATAACGTATCCTAGTAGTATTGTTACGTAGCTCACATACGCAAAATCCACTTATTTTAGGGTTTGGGTCTTCCTTGTCTCTAAACTCATCATAAGTATCCTTTAATTGGAGATCATATTAACCCTTTGCAAATAATTACACCTCATTCATTTTGAACTTGACTTAAGTATTTACATTATGTTGATCATATAGCGTCAAACTACCTTTGAACACAAAATTTGCATAGGGAGTAGTTCCTTATTGAGTGATTGGTTTACCAAAACTTGCATGATTGTTCCTTGTGATTACCTATCTTGAAAACTTCTTTTATAGGACAATATTTTGATCCATTGATTCACCATTGTTGATATTATTTTACAACCTTGAAACTTGTCACACATGTTACGTAGGTTTTTTGCATGCTTGAACACATTAAATGAAACATTTGTAAGCCTTGGTGTTGTTAGAATTTTGATCAATCATTTTGACACTCACATTTGTAACTTGTTGTCAAAACATTGTTAGATTGTCAAAAATTACAAAGTCTATTTTCCTTAGACCTTCTTTGGAAAATCACATGAATATCCCCATATCTACCAAATTTCTAGTTGGATGTTATTATGCTTCCCCATGTCGACATGGAACTTCCTTCCCTTTGAAGGAGTTAAATCTCACTATCTAGGTCTAGAAATTTGTACCTAAATAATGCCGCTTATGAATAACTATCACATTGTTCCTCAAACTACTCATAACTAGTGGTGTGATCATAATCCAAACTATTCTTCTGATTCCCCACAATATCGATATTATTTTGATCCAACTATTATCCTGATTCTCCTCAGTCTCCTGATGATTTTAATCCGAATTATTATTCAAATTTCTCTAATTTGACTCCTAAGTCATGGTCCTCCCTTTCTTTACAGGACCCCATTTACTAGTTGCTTGAAAAATGTCCTCTTCCTTTGAAGATCCATGTAGCTCCAAGTCCATCCAATAAAACATATAATTTGAATGTTGAGTCGCGGTCCTCCCTTATTCTATAGGATCCCTTTTATCACCACCTCAATGACCCCTTCCACCGTCGAATATCTCTCTAACTAAAGGTTCCTATAATCAATCATCAAACTTGACTCCTACGTCACAATCTACTACTGGATGAATGATCTTATTGCTTTCCGAAATATTTCATCTTTTAGATAAACCAATACCAAGCTATTTTAAAGCTACATGTTATTCCACTTGTGAGACATTCCTATACAAGTTTACTTCATCTCTCAAGTCATCTTCTTCTATCAATTAGAATCCAATCCCTCTTCAACCCCCGGCTCATGTTGATCATACCTTATTCCATATTCAATAATCTTCTAAAGATCAATTTTTACATCCATGTCTCTAATCATTCATAAGAAACGATGTGCTAAGATATGTTATCAATGCACTATCCAATTCCTTTGTTGATACAATAAGTGTAGACACTTAAAATTGGTTACCCAATTTAGTGTCCCTTCTCATCCGTTTACTTGCCTAGGTAACTTTGGGGCATGTTTACGTCACCAACTATCCCCTTGGAATAGTTTTCCAATTTGTGATTTAATCACCTACTCTAAATTTAATTCATCCCATCACATCTTACCCATGAGTAATTAAGTATTAAATATTTAATTACGCTTCTTCTTCCCATGCATCTTAATCACTTATCTACCCCCAAATTTATTCTATCTATGCATCACATCCATTTTTAATCTTCCTAAGCGGGATATTTCCTGGTGGTCGGGATAGGTCTTGTCTTTCTCGAATCGATCATTTTTAGCCATCTCGGAGTCTTCTCCCGTGATCGGCGCCGACCCATATGGTCGGCGCCGATTTTCTAGGAGCGGCGCCGATTATAAAAGCAAGCCCGTAACTCGAGTTCTAGGAACGGGAAAAGACCGAAAAGAGACCAACGAGCGAAAGCGAAAGCACTTACGCATGAACAGAGAGCGAGAAAGATTCGGGGTTGCAAGAAAGAGAGATCTTTTTAGCATCAATTGTCTCGATTAGGGCAGATCTCGTCCCGATCAATCCCCGAGAGGAGCACCGCATTACTCGCCGTATCATATCAACATCATACACCACCATCTATCATCATCGTGACTCTGCTCAGCGTCTCTCCATCTTCGGCACATCTTGCAGACTACATTCATCTTCCAATCCTCGAATCTCATCGCCATGCCCCTGGTTGGTCGATCACCTTGATTGACACTGATCTTACCTGGCCGACGCCTTCGATCACTCCCGATCCGATCACATCAGTCGCCGCCGATTATACCCAGTCGACGCCGATTTCACTGCAGACAGGTAAAAGGTCACAGGTAACACAAATCCAGCATTATTTCGCAGTTCCCTATTTTCTGTACTTTCTGTCTGCTGTTCAGTTTCTGTTTTATTACTACAATCAGAAAATCTAGTCTTTATTTACATCTTTTATCATGTATGCTTCTTTTCTTAATTGAAAACGTGGACTGACATCCGCCGAGGAAGCTTATCGCTTCTCGGACCCGCTTCTCGGGCAGTCCACTAAAATATCTTTTAACGTGGTCTTTTTCTGTCAAGCATCGGTGTTTTACAGGTTATTCGGATCTATTGTGCGAATTGCTCGTGTGCGCCCGTCTTATCTACATCGGCTTCCTCATCCGTCTACATCTTCATCAGGTATCAATTTCATTGAGGTTTTTCAGGGTTTTTGTGTTTAGTTTGGTACATTAACTTGACAGGTAAGAAGCGCAAAATTCTTGATCTACATTCTGGGACGCCGGTGGAACAAGGTATACATGACCTCAAATCCATTCCTACTCTCATGCCACATCAGAAATTTGGGTTAGGATTTAAACCTCTTTCAAAGGCCACTGTCACTATTCTTGATGAGTTTCTTCCTACTGAAGAACCATCTTCCCCCACCAAGTCAGAAGCATCACTTGATGTGGATGACGACATTTCCATCCCACCTAACTTTTTTTTTTTATCAATACCATTTCCTTAGGGCCGTTGGTCTATGAGACTAACAATCGGTCCGCTTCTATACCATTAATCTTCCCTGAAATAGTTGGAGACAACTCTCCTACTATCAATACTATCCACTGTGCGGATGATGATTCTGTCCTCACCTATCTGGGGGCAGAGGATTCATACCTTCCCAAGACTATTCCTTCTGACACGTCTACCCTTCTCAACGAAGCCACTATCGACCTTAATATAGGGACTTCTGAAGACCCTCGCATCATCAAGGTCGGCCAATCCCTTAATCCACAGGAATTAGGGGACTTTACCGCTTTTCTTTCCAAACATCGTCAAGCCTTTGCTTGGTCATATGAAGATATGCCAGGACTCGATCCCGATATTGTGGTCCACAATATCGTTACCCTTCCCAACATCAAACCAGTTAAGCAAAAATTGCGTAAAATGCACCCTAGAGTAGCCCTTCTTGTCAAAGAAGAGTTACAACGCTTGCTCTCGGCTAGCTTCATCCAACCCATCGATTATCCGCAATGGGTGTCCAATGTAGTACCAGTAACTAAGGCTACTGGGAAAATTCGAATTTGTACCGACTTCCGGGATCTTAATCTTGCCTGTCCAAAGGATGATTTTCCTCTTCCTAATATCGACCAACTCGTAGATTTAACTGCGGGTCATGAGATGCTTTCTCTTATGGATGGTTTCTCCGGATATAATCAAATCCTCATCGCACCAGAAGACCAACATAAGACCTCCTTCATAACCCCTTGGGGGACCTTTTGCTATCGTGTCATGCCTTTTGGCCTTAAGAACGCAGGGGCAACCTATCAACGAGCAATGACATACATCTTCCATGACCTCTTACACAAAACTGTAGAGGATTATGTTGACGATCTCCTTGGCAAGTCCAAGCGTCGTCAAGATCATCTTTTTATCCTTGCACCTCTCTTTGAGAGGCTTATCCGCTTTTGTCTTCGTCTGCAAATCCAAATGGCGTGCGTGTTTGGCGTTCTCACTGGTAAACTTTTAGGTTTTATCATTTCCATCAGGGGTATTGAAGTCGACCCCGCAAAAATAAAAGCTATCCTTGAGATGCCTCCCCCGTCTAACTTAAAGCAACTCCGCAGTCTCCAAGGACGTCTTCAATCAGTGCGTCGTTTTATCTCCCAATTGTCGGACCGTTGTCAACCTTTTCACCATCTCCTCCGTAAGAATGTTCATTTTGAGTGGGATGAGCATTGCCAAAAGGCCTTTGATGATCTCAAAGCTTATCTTCTTTCTCCACCTGTGCTTACACCTCCACGCAGAAGGGCCTTTCTATCTTTATATCTCTGCGGATGACCATGCTCTGGGAGCCATGATTTCGCATCGGGACACTTGTGGTAAAGAACAAGCTCATCTATTACATCGCCGCACCCTCCATGAGTATGAAACACGTTACTCCGAAGCTGAAAAACTATGTTGTGCTCTCTTCTTCGCAACTTCTAAGCTTCGTCATTATCTCCTTAATCACAAAACTTACATTGTCACAAGTGTCAATCCCCTCAAGACAATCCATGCAAAACCTTATCACAATGATCGCATCACTCGTTGGCTTATGCTCATGACTGAGTTTGACCTCGAGTTTATCTCGCAAAAGGCTATCAAGGGTCAGGTTATTGCAGATCAATTAGCTGATGCTCCTCTTCCGGACACTCAAGACCCCCTTGCTCAATTTCCCGATGAGTTCATCCAACAAATTGATTTTGGTCTATCTCCATTTAAAGTAAAACTCTTCTTTGATGGATCCAAATGCCAGCAAGGGGGAGGTGCGGGTTTCGTGATGATTCCTCCTTGGGGTACGCCCATCCCAGTCGCACACAAATTAAACTTTGAGTGCACCAATAATATGGCTGAGTACGAAGCTCTTGTCTTAGGTCTTCAAAATGCCATTAATCTCGGCGCTCGTCATATTGACATCTTTGGTGATTCTCGAACTCATCGTTAATCGTGTCACGGGTGTCTATCAATGCAAGAATGATATCCTTCAAAAATATCGTGACATCGTTCTTGCCCGACTCGAATCTTTCGATAAGTTCACTATCCAAGCCATTCCTCGCATCGCAAATCGATTCGCAGATACCATGGCCTCTTTGGCCTCCTTATCCCGCCTTTTTACCGAAGACTCGCGTCTTTATGTAGGCACGTACAGCGATTAGATCAACCATCTCATCTTGGGCAACTAATGCCAATCAATGTTGTCACAACCCATACTCGGGATGAGTGGTATCAACCAGAGATAGTTGATTATCTATCTCATTCGGTCCTTCCTCCAGATCTGTCTCCCAATGGTAGAAGGTCTTTTGTCCAACGCGCCAACCGCTATACTATTCTAGGTGGCCTTCTTTACAAACGCGGCTTTGATGGTATTTTGCTTCGATGCCTCAAAACCCATGAATCATCTAAAGCTATTCAGGAAGTCCATGACGGTATCTGTGGTGGACATTTTAGTGGTTTAGTCAGATGTGCCCAAGCGCATCTTACATTTGGGATATTATTGGCCTTCTCTTAATCAAGATTGTTGTGAATACACTAAGAAGTGCATCAGGTGTCAGCAACATTCCAATCTCACGCACATCCCTAGTCAGGCTTTGCAACCTGCGGCGGATTTGTGGCCTTTTTCGCAGTGGGGTCTCGATCTTATTGGTCTCATCAACCCTCGTTCTTCACAACGTCATCATTCTATCATTACCGCCACTGAGTACTTTACTAAGTGGGTAGAAGCTATCCCCCTTTCTTCAACAAAGGCTAAACCCATAGTTGATTTTGTCTATCAACACATCATTTGTCGCTTTGGCGTTCCACACAAGCTAATCGCAGATAATGGTAAGTCTTTCAAGAACGCTGATTTGCAGAATCTCTGCAATGCTTTCAATATCAAGCTCAGTTTTTCTTCTCCATACTATCCTCAAGCTAATGGTCAAGCCGAAGCTTCCAATAAAACTTTGCGTAATATCCTCGCAAAGGTAACTAGTCGAGCTGGTAGGGATTGGCATCTACATATCCCTTTTGCTCTCTCGGGCTTATCGGACTAGCATTCGTACTCTACCTGGTGCTACTCCCTTCTCTCTCGTCTGTGGGTTGCGAGGCTGTCCTTCCTTTGGAAGTCCAAATCCCATCTCTCCGTGTTTCTCTCAGAGAATTTGTCTCCGATGAGGATTATCGTCAAAATCGTCTGGCACAACTGGAATTATTAGATGAGCGACGTCTTAACGCTCTTGAGCATCATCAGGTCTATCTCGAGCGTGTCAAACGTGCTTATAACAAGCACTTGCAACATCGTGACTTCAAAATTGGTGATCTTGTTCTTAAGGAAAATCAAAATGTCACTACACTCGAAAGGAGTCAACGTGGTAAGTTTGCTCCCAACTGGATGGGCCCCTACATTATCACTCATAAATATGGGTCTGGGGCTTATCGTTTATCTTCCATGGATGGTATCCCTGAAGCGGAACCTCTTAATGCTTTGCATTTACGGCCCTTCTACTGTTAAAATCTATCTTACACAAATCTAGTCGCAACACAGATCTTTCATCCGTCCTAATAACCAGTCATCTACTTTCGTGGTGATTTGAAATTGTGTGGTTCTCCGCCTATTGCCTCGCTTACCTTAAATATGAGTATCGCGGCTCTACTCATTGCACGTTTCTTTTGGATATGTTCCTCCTCATGGTAGGAATACCTTAATCACCACTTCATCTGTCCCAGTACTTATCTTCATCGGATCTACTCCGGTCGTGAGTGCATGTTTTTCTATGTTCTCTTCCCCTCCATCCGATCTATCTAGGTCTAAACTCGGCTTCTTCCAAAAAGTGTCAAAAAAAAAAAAAAAAAGATGCTATCCAAAAAGGTAGATCCCTCGAAGGACAAATATCCATACATTATCAAATGAATCAAAAAGAAAATAGACCATACCCTCGAAGGATGGCTATCATTAAAATACGAGTCTACGATGACCGCTCTCCCTTGTAGGGCGGCTGTTTCTCAAAGAAATATTCAAGGCTTCTTGTAATTAATCGGCCTTCCAGTCAGTTTATAGCATCACTGAAAGACTTCCCGCATCGATCAGTCTTTCCATATCTAGCAAACTTCCCGCATTGATCAGTTTGCTTTATCCTCAAAGTCATGAAGCTGAGATTTAGGACCTTTTGTCGATCATATGGAGAATCCTATTTCCCCACTATGGACATGTATTCTGTCCCTTGTAGGTTCCGACAAGATACTTACTTTTCTTTCCGTTTCTATCCTAGATCTGGTTTGCGACTAGTTAGTGTCAGATTTATTTTAATCTTATATAGGGCCTTGTATGCTTGGTCTTTTGGTTCCCTTTCTGGATTTTATCTATGGTCGGTTGGAAGTCCAACTTATCATTTTTCTTCTTCTCCGAGTATCTTCTCTTCTAAGTCACGGTTGTTTCCGCTTTCATCTTTTGCTCTTGCAGGGAGTATTCTCCATTTCTTTGTCTTGCATCCTGTTAAATTGGCATTTCACATGTTAATTCAATCAAAATTTATCTTCTATCAAAATTCATCTTATCTATCAAAACTCCTATCTGTATTCATTTCTCCTTATAATTACATCCATATATCCAACACATTTATCTATCTATCCATCAAAATATCGAAAAATACGTACATCTCAGGTACATTACATCTATCTATATCTAATCCATACATCAAGTACATCTGTATATCTATCCATCAAAATATTTAAAAGCTATGTCCATCCAAGATACATCACATCTATCTATCAAAATTAAATCAATCTATCTAATCACATCCATCTATCATCTATCCATCTATATCTATCCAATCACATCTATTTTATCCACATTTCAATCTATCTAATCACATCTATTTCCATCATCTATCATCTATATCTATTCAATCACATCTATTTTATACTCTATCTATATCCATCTACCCATCTATATCTAAACCAAAAAGCATGAGTACAATTATATGACAGATAATGAATCTATATATACATGTGTGTTTGTACAAAAATGGGTGGCTTCCAATCGAGCCATCTATACTGATGCCTTCAATCGAGGCTACATCGCTATACAAATACACAATCTATCAAGTATCTATCTATGGTGAAATCAGAAGCGTGAAGGACACTGTCCCCTCCACCCTCCTCTGCACCCGGCTGTCCCTCCTGACCGCCGCCTATCGAGCTCGAAGCACCTGCTGCTGGAGGTCTCGGCCCACCTCGGTCCCTCCCAGTGCTCCCTCCGCCTGAGGCTCCGCTCGCTGTAGCTGTCGCTCCTCTCCTCCTCGCCCGTCACAGAGGCACCTGCTGGGGCATGCTTTGCGCTAGAGCATCCTCATAATATCTCACCTCGGCAGGAGACGGTATGTGCTCGGGCTCACCATACCCGGTGCTCAGTAAAGGTGCTTTCTTTGGTGCTGCTTGCTGGCTGGGTGGTGCCCCTCCTAGAGCCGTGCCCTGTGTGCCAGACTCTGATGTGGCACCTGTCTCCCCATACTTGGCCCTAAGGGCCTCCTGTGCTTGAAGGTAGCGATCCCTCTGGCTTTGGATCGGCTGTATCACGCTCCCGACGGGCGGTGTCTCTCTCCACAATCAGGGAATCTCTCTCCTCTGTCAAAGCCCTGATCTCCTCCAGAGCTACCTGATGCGTCTGTACCAGCGTGGCATGCTCTCCCTCTAATCTGTCTAGTGTCGCAGCTATGTCCTCCTCATCGCATCTATCGAGGCGGGAGATGTCGTGGAAGCTCACGTGTCATACCACGCCGTATAGCCCTCATCCACCCCAGCGCGTCATCATCTTTCATGCGTGGAGGGTGGAGCCTCTCTCAATGGGTGCTGTAGGGATCAAGCTCGGCAAATCTGTCTCTCTGTTATCCCTTTATATGGCGTGTATGTGGCCGTCTTGCCTGCATTTAGACCAAATCGCCTCGATATCCGCATGAATGGGACTCGCTCCCACATATCTGGTCTGCGACCCCTGACCACTCGGCTCCGTCTCAATGCTACCAAGTGGGCATCCTGACCAACCCATATCGGAAATGCCCGATATGGTCTCCAGATAACTTTGATCGGTGTAAGCGTCTCAAACGCTCCGAGTACCACTCGGTGATCTACTGTGTCTCCTGCGGCCATGTCATGCCCCGCCATCTCCGAAATCCATAGTCCACACTCCCCATTTGCTTTGGCATCCACGGCTTGCCGGATGGCCTAATCACTGCTATGTGCTCATACGCCCAGCAATGGAGCACAAAGCTAACGTCAATCCCTGTCCTCCGACCAGTGGTGTACATCCATAGCTCATAGTAAATCTGAGCTATCAGGGCATCAGCGAAGGCAAAAATCTGTCTGTACTGCAAGATGTCGCACACGCAGTCTAATAGTAGTAATGGGAATCTCCCACCTCCTGAGTCTGGCAAGGCAAAATAAGATATAGCCATCTGAATCAAGGCTATCCGCCTGCTCCGAGGGCTATCCTGCTGTACTGTGAGGCTATCCTCACTGCCCCAGATACTATCTCCGAGTCATCTGATCTGTCTCTGTACAATCGCACCAGGGCCCTCTGCTGCTGCTCTCGGGGTGTGATCTCAATCGGGTCCCCCGTAATCGGTAATCGGAGGATCCTGTATACATCCTCATGGGTGATAGTCATCTCACCCGTCCTAAACCAAAATGTGCACGTGTGGCTGTCCCACCGTCGCACTAATGCCCGCATGAGCTCCACATCCCGTGGCACTCGTCTGTAATATCTAAAACCCCCGAGCCCGGCTAGCTCTAAATGCTGCCAGTCTGCATCGGTCACGTCAGGAAGGATCGTCTCCAATAACTCAGGGATGGCATCCCTCATATGAAGAGCCTCTCGTGCCTGCATCCACGACATCAAAAGCATAATCAGTCTCTCTGTTCCATAAATCACATCTTCCAAAACAATAACATCCAAAACAAGAAGGAAATGCTAAAAATATTTCAATCGGCGTCGATTTGTTCAAATCGGCGTCATTCATTCTAGTCGGCGCCGATTACTACCAATCGACGCCGATCCAAACCAATCGACGCCGATTATACCAATCGGCGCCGACTGCCAGGCCAGGCGTAAACCAGACCCTGGCCTCCCATACGCATGAAAAATCAAACAAAAAAAAAAATATAACGACAAAGGTGGGTTCAAGAATGACCACTTACCCCAGGACGTGTCCTCCTGCGCTTCTGTCCGCTCCCAGAGGCTTCCATTGTGTTCAAATCTCAAATCTATCTCTCTCTGAATCAATCGTCACGTTGCAAATAAATCGTTTACGTTTTCCGTTCGCATATTTATATGCGTCTGGATTGGTCGGCGCCGATTTTTTGGGTCGACGCCGATTGTCTTGGTCGGCGCCGATTATTTTGATCACCGCGATTTTTCATGTCTGCCGCTTTGCCATAGTGTTGATACTTGGCTTTCTCATCTATCTGATCATTGTTGTGTCTTTGAATCTTGCCTTTTGGCACATCTTTTAGATGTCATCGTCTCTTTTCGGGTTTGTTCCTTTCGTGGGACACTCGTATCTTTCGGCGACTTAGAGTTAAGCGGGTGCAGCAGGCACTAACGTCGTCTCATGAGGAGACCGTCTAGTTGTCCTACCAATGTGTCTCTCTTTAGATGCTGGGCTTTTTTTTTGATTCTCCTTGCACTCATGGAGTGCGTAGGCACTAACATCGTCTCACGAGGAGATCGGCTAGTTTTCCTTACCAATGTGAGTTCCTTAGGTTGCTGCCCTTGTGTTTATTTTTTATGCGTCCTCAATGATCAGTTCTACTCCAGACATCCGACTGGGGCATCCTGCATTCTTCATCTACCTTTTTCAACCTTGGGATCGTCTGTTCTATCATCCATCCCATCCCTAGTTTGAGGGGGATCACATCACCACAAATTCTTCTCTTCTTCCATCCCTTTGTTTTTGTCTCATAACCTTGATTATCGCAAGTTACTTGACAAAAAGGGGCAAAATGTAGACACTTAAAATTGGTTACCCAATTTAGTGTCCCTTCTCATCCGTTTACTTGCCTAGGTAACCTGGGGCACGTTTACGTCACCAACTATCCCCTTGGGATAGTTTTCCAATTTGTGATTTAATCACCTACTCTAAATTTAATTCATCCCATCACATCTTACCCATGAGTAATTAAGTATTAAATATTTAATTACGCTTCTTCCCATGCATCTTAATCACTTATCTACCCCAAATTTATTCTATCTATGCATCACATCCATTTTTAATCTTCCCTAAGCGGGATATTTCCGGTGGTCGGGATAGGTCTTGTCTTTCTCGAATCGATCATTTTTAGCCATCTCGGGAGTCTTCTCCGCGATCGGCGCCGACCCATATAGTCGGCGCGATTTTCTAGGCGGCGCCCGATTATAAAAGCAAGCCCGAACTTCGGTTCTAGGAACGGGAAAAGACCGAAAAGAGACCAACGGCGAAAGCACTTACGCACGAGACAGAGGCGAGAAAGATTCGGGTTGCAAGAAAGAAAGATCTTTTAGCATCAATTGTCTCGGTTAGGGCGGATCTGTCTGATCAATCCACGAGAGGAGCACCGTTACTCTTTGCCCGTATCATATCAACATCATACACCACCATCTATCATCTCGGTGACTCTGTTCAGCGTCTCTCCATCTTGGCACATCTTTGGAGACTACATTCATCTTCCAATCCCCGAATCTCATCGCATACAGTCCACCAGTTGGTCGATCTGCCTTGATTGAAATCCCAGATCTTACCCGGTCGATGCCGATCAGGTCCCGATCGGCGCCCGATCACATCGATCGCGCCGATTATATCCAGCGGCGCGATTTCACTGCGGACGGTAAAGGTCACGAGGTAACACAAATCCAACATTATTTGCGAGCTTCCACTGTTTTACTGTACTTTAATCTGCTCATTCGGTTTTAATGTTTTATTACTACTGATCAGAAAATCTAGTCTTTATTTACATCTTTTATCATGTATGCTTGTTTTCTTAATTGAAAACGTGGTGACATCCGCCGAGGAAGCTTATCGCTTCTCGGACCCGCTTCTCGGGCAGTCCACTAAAATATCTTTAACGTGGTCTTTTTCTGCTCAAGCATCGGTGTTTACGAGGTTATTCGATCTATTGTGCGACCGTTGCTCGTGTGCGCCGTCTTATCTACATCGGCTTCCTCATCCGTCTACATCTTCATCAGTGCTCAATTTCATTGAGGTTTTTCGGGGTTTTTGTGTTTAGTTTGGTACATTAACTTGACGTAGTAACAAGCGCGCAAAATTCTTGATCTACAATAAGGTCAAACCTTCCCTCATCAAACATATTCCATATCTTACACACTGTTGGACCTCTTTCTTCCAATCAACCTACTATGGTTGAAGAAAAACCATTTATACTAATTGATTCATTTTAGCATGAAGAAACAATTAGATCATTTATGAGGGTACATGAAGATGTTCGTACAGAAGGTTACGAGAAAGAAATATATTTAGACCTTGATACATTCATGTATTGTGGGGAAGAGGTTGATTCCTTTCATCAAGAAATAGAGGAATACCCTAAGATCATCAAACATGATCCTCCTCTTATTATTTCATCTTCACCTTCCTCTAGTGCATGATGAGATGCTTGGGTCTAGCATTGATCCATGACCTATCTTCTCATCACCCAATCATTCTTTATCTATCATAATTCCTCAATCACAATCTCACCTTGCATCACCTCTTGTAGCCCATAATCTTCTCCTATTTATGGGCCACCACTTGTAGCCCATTATCTTCTATTCTCGGGCCACATCATAGTAGCCCTCCATTTTCTACTTGTGGGTCACCTCCGGGTAGCCCATTATCTTCTATTCTTGGGCCGCGTCCTAGTAGCCCTCCATTATTTTCTATTTATGAGTCACCTTGGGGTAGCCCATTACCTTCAATTCTTGGGCCACATCCTAGTATCCCTTCATCCTCTTCTATCTATAAGACACCTCCGAGTAGTCCCTCATCTTCTATACTTGGGCCACATCCTAGTAGTCCTTTATCTTCTATCTATGGGACACCTCATGGTACCCAATTTTCTTCCATCTCGAGGCCACATCCTAGTAGTCCTCCTTCATCTATATGTGGCTCACCTCTTGGTAGCCCATCTTCTTTAAACCTTGGATCATATTATCTTTGTCCATCACATTATCCTCCTATCAATGACTGTGGCAAGATCACCATCATTTCTCACATCAATCCTAAACTTCCACTTTCTTCTCCCACTTATTGGGATCATACGAGTCATGCCTTAGCTTATACGAAACTTGAATAGTTTCTTTATCAAGGTAAGATCAAAGTTTCAAAGAGCTCCAAAGATCCCAACAAATAAAACAACCATAAAGTTATAATTAAAGGAGATTCAAGAATGCACACCAACGCAACCATCAAGTATGACATAAAGTGCATAAACCTATGGATAGGGAACTCAAGCTCCCGTATGAAAAATTTGTGTTTCAAGATAAGTCACAATAATTTATTGAGTATGAGCTCACTACGATCATCTAAATCAGAGATAATATGACTCTTGATAAGAAAACATGCTTAATTTCCCTTATTAAAGAAATCACAAAAATCATTGTTGGATCTTATCATGAAGAGTGACATTGTTGGTCCCAACTTCTCAAAACCATAAAAAAATAAAAAACAAATTCAAAAATAAAAAAATGAGGAAAATATTAAAACATTAACAAAAAATCAAAGGTACAAAGATCAAACATTGTAATCAGGTATTACATATACATGGATGTTATTTCCTTTCATTCCATTCCTTAGCAGGTCACCCACCATATTCATCCCTTCGATGATGTTTTGGTTAGTCTATTCACATGAATTTTGTGAAATTTATCTCTACGGTATCTATTTGACCTTGGTATTTCATCATCTTGGCAAATAAAAGAGCGAATGACATCGTGAGATCCTATCACTATATACATCTAATAAACTTGTTACGAAGAAACTTTTGGAGATATTGTTGACACTAGCCAATGTCTTCATTAGAATCACTTCCACATCCTTCCATCAAGACATTTGTGATTCGTAACCCCATGTAAAACAATCAAGAGAGCTGAAATAATTTTTCGAAATCAAAAGAATCAAAATCAAATCAAAAGAAAAATAAAAAAGTAAAGGAAAATTGATATATAACTCTCTCTTAGGGTATTTTTAATATCTCTACCAAGGCTATGGAAACCTAGCTAGAAGTAGAGAAATGTTATGAATATAATCAAATGCATCTTAATCGGGGCTATGGATGCCTGGCTGGTAGTAGAGCAATGTACAACTCTCCTTCCACCCTCCATTCACAAATCAACTTTGAAAATAAATTATTCCTACACATTGGCTAGGGTGTCTTCACTTGTTGTCTATAAAATCTTCCCTCCAAGAGGTAATAAAATTCTACGTGCATACACTTGGATCTCTATGAGAAAATAGGATTAGTATGTTACCAAGTGTTTTTTTGGACCTTTTTCAGACTCTTTCTTTAGTCTTTATCTTGTCTCATGATTTGTGCCTTTGGCTAATCACCTTTTCATTGAGGCTTCTAGCTACATTTTCCATATCCTTATATAACATTCATTATTTTATTCTACTTCATTCAAAACATCCATGTGTATAAGATTTCCTTTTTACTATGTTTGAGGGAAAATTTGTTCCTTCTTGCAATAAAAAATCTTCTACTCCTATCTATTAGTGGCTTCTTGGTTAGCTTACGCTAGGGCATCCTTTCTCCTTCTTGGAACTTCATTGGTTTGTGTTCATCATTAGGTTGAACATATCTATTTTGGCCTTGATCTAACCTATCCTCTTATATATATGCACAACGTTATGCTCTTGTACATCCCATCTAACACTGGGAAAAATTATAAAATTCAACTTTTTTTTCAAAAGAATTGGTAAATGACATGCATGTAGCTGAAGCCTATGTCAAATGCATTATGCTCGAACATAGAAAAGTTTCCTATAAAACATATTCTTGGATTCTCACCTAGTCTTGTGTGCATCTTGCAGATCATTTGGATCTAACTCCATTAATAAAGTTGATTTACTTACTATGTCTACCCTCTTTGGCATAACAAGTTGTTGGCTATTGTTTCATAGTACATGAATGCTTTTTCATAGGACCCCTGCATCTTCTGTTATTTCCTTTGCATGTATCCTTGCTTAGGGCACCATTATTAACCCTTGTCATTAATTCACACAGGGTTGGAATTGAATCTTAGTAATTTTTTTTTTTTTACAACTGTCTTGAACGTTTTTGTTTGAGTATGTGTGTTTGTACTTGTTTTCCCTGTTAGGTTAGCTTGTTTACTTTCTCATATTGCATTGCATTTTGTATGTTGCACGGAGTTAGTATTTTGGCTATGCACAACTGTTCATATATGGATTTTCATGTCATCTTATACTTTTGTTATATACGTTCATTTTAATAAGGGTCGATGACATAGATCATGACCAATATGATGTAATAAAGTTGTTTACATTAGTTGGATGCAAGCTATTTTCCATTCTCTTCATCTTCATCTTCCTTCCCTATCATTTTCTTCTATCTAACACTATTCTTTTGAATCATTTGGGAAATAGGGATCACCTTCTATCCCTCCTCTCCCCTTCACTTCTTCTATCCATTTCCTTCATATTTTTGATCGTTGATTGACCTCTTTCATCACCCCATCGACACTTGAGGGGGAATCCTTCATTCTACTAATTTTTCTTCTACCCCTTCAATTTTTAATACTTGTTTATGCTTGTCTACTATCTTTGAAGTGGCGTCACTTACACCACCCCAAAGAGGGGAAAATGTAGACACCTAAAATCTACTTATGCAATTTTATAGCTAAAATTGTACTAACTTCCCATCGTAATTGGTGATTTCTCACTAATTAGCTAACGTTTCCTTAAATTTAGTCGATTAACGACACTTCATTAATTAAATATTCTTTGCTCCATTCTTGGATGCCCATTCATGACATTCTTTTGGTCGTAATCCCTCTATAATAAACTAATCTAGCTAATAAACCCTTTTATTAGCTAAACATCCCTCTTTTAACCATTCAAAATCCCCTATTTCCCTCTAAGTCACTTATACAAGCTTCCCAGGCTATCTATCAAACACATGTGATTAATTAGACCCCTCGCAACTCTCATAGGTTGCTAATCACTTACTAATCAAGCTTAACCATCCTGAACCAAGCTTATGTAGCCTAAAGCATGTTTATCCACTTCTAATCAAAAAGTGCTTTTTGAATCACCTTTTGTCCCACATGCACTAGGATTCTAAACTTTCCCAAAAGGAAATCTATAAATACAAGGCTAATGTCTCCCTTTCAATTTTACACCTTGACTCCTTGGAAATGCATGAGATCTCATTTGTATTAGCTAAAGCTATAAGACATTTGATCTTGAGCCCTCCTCCATTGTAGTGGCTTCTTCATCTTTCATCCATCACTCCAAGCTTGGTTAGTAGGAGAATATCTAAACATGGTCTTGTAGCCATTTTAGAGAGATCTCTTCACCTTGTTTGGAGAAAACAACACAAATATGATTGCTTAGGATCTAACTAGGTTCATTTAAAGTTATCAATCTAAAGAGTAAAACATAGCTTAGGATGTTATTTTGGTTTATTCAAAGTTTCATTCATATTTAAAGAAATCAGTTTTATAAGTTATTATCTTGATGTTCTTGTTTAGTTAGCTTTGTTTTGAAACTATTAGGTGTTAGTTTCAATTCATAAGGTATATTAAAACTTTATAATGCATACACATACATATATAGCGAATACAATCATCATTGGGGAAACACACACTACATTATATACAATAATAATAATTACACCTCATCATCACTATCACTCTCATAAACTATGAGAGCCTAGAACTAGATGCCTTACCACTAGTTACAAATAACATTGTTTTTGTGCCTCAATACCTCTCCACTTTCCTCTTGTCTAAGGGGCCATAACTCAATGCATCTCGGGCTCATTGATTCTCCTCGCATGTGCTTGTACCTCTCACCTAGAAAGAGAATGTACATCGTTGTTGTTATGACTCGGCTCAAATAAATGGGCATGCTCACCTGCTATATCATCTACTCACTCAAGTATCCCTCCACTAAGTACATTGGTAGGCACATTTCACATCAGTGTGTGGATGAATGTGTCTACTATTAGGGATTAATATGCATCACCTATAAAAAAATAACACAACTTAGATAACCATCACTATCACATATGAAACAACAAAACATGAAACATAGTTATATATAGATACTTACACTCTGCTACAACCACTACCACATTTTTGGGGGCATGTGCTTCCCCCTCTCCTACTCCTCCTTATGGTAACCCTGCTACGCTCCGTAAAAATGGAAACAACAACAACCATTAATGATATTCCCACCATACGTGGTACTTCTCTATCAACCTGCATCATCTACATCTATCACCTCTATTGCAGCATCTACCTCATCTATCCTAGGAGGTACTAGCTACTCTATTGTGGGCCTTAGTCTAGATCTGACCCTCCTGGGTGCTTTGATAGCTCTCAACCATATATATGGCTCTGGGGTCACATCTTGAGCCATGTTAAACTATTGTGATACTCTCTCCACTTGAAAAATCTCAACCACACGTGAGAACCGATCCTCTAACAACATAGTCCTTCAAATATCTGCAACTCTATTGCATCCTCAGGCCATCCTCTATAGTCATGGTATGACATCCATACAACTTCCTCGGGCCCCATCCTATCTATCGCTGCCACCTCAGTATGTATCTCTGTTTCCATCATGTGACCACGAATATAAATCCACCTCCTCGCATATATCTCTGGCCTAGCCCACTCTCCTCGTGGACCTCCAATTGGTCTCAACATAGATATATGCTCATAAGCCCATACATGTAATAGTGTAGTGGCTCATATCCCACTACCATGCTCATCGTGAGTAAATCAATATAGATATCTGTATAAGTGGGCCAACACACATTGTGCCCACGCGTATCTAGTGCTCTCCTCCTCTATACAATGACATATGTAGTGCATCTTATACATGATTCCTACACCTCATCCCTCAACTACGATAGATGAAATAATCACCCCAGAAATGAACTTCCACAAGTGTGGAACACTAGACCTCAGAATAACATCCAAGATGATATGGGCCTCAGTAGGTACTTGAGCCCCCACAAAATATTATCTCGCAACTCACATCTTCCTTTCCATATCCTCTAATGGCATAACTCTGTACTCTCTCTTTGACAACCGATAACCGCAGATATACGATACATATCCTCTAAATTCAAAGTCATCTCCCCTATAGGAAACCAAAATGTACAAGTATCTATGCACCATCTCTTGCATAGTGTAATCAAAATAGGAAGATTGTGGGGCACATCCCCCATCCATGCTATGTGTGGGACAACACGATCTCTCACATCCCACTCATCATATGACAGCCCAACCAAAGCAAAGTACTCAAAGGACACCCACCATAGAACTCCCTAGAGTGAATGTCCCTATGCACAACAAAAAATGATAACAAAAAAAATGTTAGAACACTACAAAAATACAAACATGCTCATTTATTACATTACTATACATTACAAATATGATTTTCACCAATCTAGGCCACATACACACTTTCTGGACCAGGGTGCCCGGATGTAGGATCCAGGGCACCTAGGAGCGGACACTTATCACTTAGATATGAGTGCTCCCATCCCAAGGGTCACTAGTGTCCTCACCACTATTATCCACATCTAAAATGTATGAGAAAATTAAAATTCTCAAATTTGTAAAAAATCAATAAAATGACTTTGCTACACCATACATTTTTCAAAAAATAATGCACTTACTAACTCCACAATCATGTATGATGGTACGATGGTCACCACCCTCTCAAATCGACTAGGACGTGTTGCTATCACTTGCAAAATTTTCACTCACTTTGTGCTCAATCTCACAATTACGTAAACAACAAATGAAGTGACTAAACACTTTTCACTTCACTTTGCTTATAGTTAGTTTTTCACCTACTTTACTATAGTCATTATCACACAACTAATACACACCACACTATTTTTGTCATATCTTAAGCGTTTATACTCTGATTTATACCCCATTTGTGGAATTCTTTTTAGAATTTTTCCTACCATCATAATATACACATTACATGTACATTATCTCTCCTTGAATTTTTCTTCCATCCAATTCATACACATTTTTGTGATTTCTATCACTTTCTATCTATTTTGTGCTTACTTTCTAGCTTAGCATTCATTCTTATCATCACTTCCCCTTTCACCGAAAGGGGGCATATCATTGGGGTCATCCTATAATTCCCATTACATTACCATGTGATTAATCAACATTACCAATCCATCATTTTCAAACATTTACTAATTCACTGCACGACATCTCACCATTAATTCCCCCTAATGACCTAATCTGGGGGCAACAAATATATAAATTTTCTATGTGACATTTCATCACTTCCCCCTAATGACCTAACATGGGGGAAATAAATGATTAAAAATATTTCTATGTGATCATTCACTAGTTTCTATCGATTCCCCCTAATGACCTAACTTGGGGGCAACTAGCATAAAATCTCTCTACGAGTAATAAATCGAATCAATCAACGTGTTCAAATTTATAACAATCAAAATCATATCATTTAATATGTAAAAATTTAGCATAATTGGCATCCTAAATGACCTAACTTGGGAAGCTATTATACATTTCACATTTTCTTCCAGATGAACTAACTTGGAAGCCATCACATTACGACAACACCTGTAGAGTGGGGCAAGAGTGACTTTCTGTACCACTTCTATATGGGTCAATTGTTTGATCAAAATTATTTGGATCTAAAAACCACAAATATTTGATCCGAGTCTATCTACAATAGCTAGATCTTGAGGATGTAGTTATAGATTGGAGAATAACACACTTTTCTCCCTACACTCTTCCTTTGGTGGCAGGACACCCAAATCCTTTGGTTGATTATTCATATACATGCATTCGGGTCAAGAAATTATCACTCCCTACCCCATCTCATTATCATCATACAACATTCAAAATCATCAATCATCTAACATTTCTATCATCACTCTCATTTAGTACACTTCATCATGACATTATGTTCTCACTATGTTGCATGGATCAACACGCTGATCCATGGTTTGACATGCTATATGGTTCTTTCGGCACACTTTTACTACCACATCTGTGTGTTCTACTACAACATGGGCTTCTCCAAATTTCTCTCAGGTACACATCTCTATCTACTTTATGTTACTAAGATTTCCACTCACCAACATAAAGTGGGGGAAAATGTAGTCACAAAATCATGCACTTACTATTACATTTATACTGCCAAGTATGTTGTTTTATATATGGATCTCACGTAAGAAAAGTATTCACTAATGGATCATCCCCTAGTCCTTTCGTCAGTTAGTTAGTCATCATCGTCATTTTTCTTGCACAATTGTCGCTTATTTGCATAGTTCTAGTTATCTCTCGTGAGTCTCAACTATCATTATTTGGTCATTTGTCATCTTTAGTATTTGATTAGGGGGAGCCTAGGGTAGGATTAGGAGTCCATGGGTACCCCAGGGCTTAATTTTAGGCACCTAGTCCACATAACACTTGGGTCTAATTTATATTTTTGAGGTTAGTCTTTATATTTTCCCCTCTCATTCCCATAGGTACTAGTCGGCATATTAGTATCAAAATTTGAGCAATAGATCCCTATATAAACATAACATACTCACTATATTAAGGGTGAACTATCTTCTATCAAGGGATAACTATCTACTAAGGCAAGGGACTGCATTTGGGCATTATTGCATCACACACACTACATAGGAAGGGTTGTATTCATTCTATTCCATCCACCATTTGCATTTTACATCTAGTTATTGCCCCTATCT